>OY720259.1:14147500-14175000 GCA_963082625.1 Pasiphila rectangulata
ATTATTATCATTATTATTATTATTATTATTATTTTTTTTTCATTTGATAATTTAATCCATAAAGATATAGTAAATACAGATTTGCATTTAGATAATTCAGGTACATCTTAGTCTTAACATAATAATATAATTCATTTAAATAATTTATTATTTCCAATCTGTTAATTTAAATATGAATTAAAATACTTCGCATCTGATAAAATACATCACAATTAAAGAAATACACATTTATTGAATTAATTTCTATGACGAAAACGTTCTAACATAGCTAATTCACAACATCGGAACCGCTTGCTCAGAGCCCTCCTCTGGAGCCTTAATAGTGCTCAGCAGTTTATTAGTAATTTAAAAAGCAATATTATTCAAATAATAAAATAGTTAAAACAATGATGACAACAATAATCAAAACCAGCTAATCAAACCAAGCTAGATCCGTAAGGAGGCCGGGTATATTATTCAATTCCCATCAATGCTTTGTTACTTTATTCCCCAGATTAAGAGCGTCATTTTAACATTTATGTCCCAAAAAAAAGAGTCGAACCTTGCGCCGGTCATGTCCATTCTATCGCATTGCCTCCGCGCCAAGGAGGTCGTTCCACGCCCCTAGGGGCAGTGCGAACAAACGTCCGATACGCCTCCCAATGCCGGCGCCGGCGCGACGGCCGAGTTTGGCGGCATTCAGTTGAGCCAACGGGTAGGTGCGGAGCGCACGCCTCTCGCATCTCCCGCCATGTTAATTGCGTTCGTACGCATTAATCCTATTTGATTTAGTTTTTTTTTACTTGATTTAGTTTTGTTTAGTTTTATTTGATTTACAATTTTGAAATAAGCAATATATTTTAATTAATTTGACATTATTTGTTTTCAGTGTTATTTGATTTTAATTAATTCCCAAAATCAACATTAAACATTAATCAATGAAACAATTCATTAAGGAATCTATAACCAACCAAGCTAAGCTAGATCTGCAAGGAGGAAGGTATCAGTCACTTCCCAATAAAATGTTTTACAATTCCTACTCCACACATTAAGATCGTTATTTTAACATTTTTGTCCCAAAACGGAGTCGAACCTTACGCTGATCATAACCATTCCATCGCATTACCTCCGCGCCAAGGAGGTCGTTCCACGCCCATAGGGGCGGGGCGAACGGCCGGCACGCCTCTAAGTGCCGAGGCGGACGGTCGGCGCCGGCGTCACGGCCGAGTTTGGCGGCACTCAGTTGAGCCAGCGAGTCAATGCGAACCGCACGCCGCTCGCGCCTCCAACCTCACTAATTACGTTCGAACACATTATATTAAGCACTTAAGATTTTAACTTAGTATGGGACAACAAATGCAAAAACATGTCAGTGTTAAAATAGGTTTAAGTATTCATTTTGTTAATTATTATTTAAACTAAAATATTGGTTTTGCCATGTAAATATCAAGATTTTTGTAAAATATGAATACTCAAAGTACCAGGAGCGCATGAGCGGGCAGGGGTGTTAGAAACTCTAAAGGCGAAGTCCTTTCGAGTTTCCGACACCTTCCGCCCACTCATGCGTGCCTGGTACCTTGAGATAGCCCTGTTGCTCTTTTAGGGTTTTCTATACATATATAATATGGTATATATGTATATATATATATTTATTTCCATAGTACAGTTATAGTGATTCATAGATCAGACAATTTTTAAAATATCGTTCCTATGTTGAAGGTGTTTTCAATTTAATTTTTAAAATAAACAATTGACTTTTAATTTGGCATTTATTAATTTTGGTATACCTGATTTAATGTCATTAATAATAGCAATATAAAAATTAATTAAGCAATATAATGAGGAAACAAGTTTTACAATTCTTAACTATTATTCCAATTATTTAATCAATACTTTGTTTAGTTTGATCATCCATCCCCATAATATTGCCTAGGTGAGTAAGGAGACAAGAAAGAGAGGCAAGAACGCGTCGGGCATCCATCTCATTCCAGTTGTCTATAGTCTTGAGCGAACGCGGAAGATGACACTGACATTTCTATAGACAGCGGTCGACCACCCGGTTCAAGATCCCACCAGTCTGTGGCGATGTATCAACGAGTGACAGCTGACATTGACACATACTATGTCCGTGCACGCAACGATATGCAGAATGACATTCAAGGACAGATGTGTGGTGTGTGCCAACCTGTGGAAAACAAGAAACTTGTGACGAGGCAACCTGATAAATAAAAAGATGCTAAGTCGACTACAACAACGCCCCTATTAGACGATTTAGTTTTGTTGAGCAGTTTTATTGTTATTTCTTTATTGGACCAACGGGCATCCCCAATGCAAAATGCCTTTGTCATTATCCCGACGTTTCGTCGGTATAATAACAAAGGCAACCACTCGACGAGAACTCGTTAGTCCAATATAGCAATAATGTGTTGTGTTCGCTAAAGCTTTGTTGTTACCAAGTGTTAACATAGTTTTGTGTAGTTGTTGGTTCTGAAATACGCTGGCGTGTCCGGAAGAGTAGCATCAGATTGTTGAGCCAGTCGTTGCGAACTGACATGTTTTTGTGCGGTGAAGTACTCAGTTTGATTCTAAAATTGAGCCATTCTCCGAGCCTACGCTCCGAAGAATGACTCTGGCGTATCCCAAGAACACTTCCCTTGATTTGTCGTCAGCCATGAGATAAGGGAAATTGCCCACAACAATCCGAGTGTCAACTGCGCATTCGCATTCGTATCGAAGCCGGCAAAATTTACTGCACTCAGTCAATAGATGCTGTACTGTCTGCGCATCGCCATTCCCGCAAGTGCACAGCGGACTGCTGGCCAATCCGAACCTATACAAATATGACCGGAACCCTCCGTGACCTGTAAGTATTTGAGTCGAGTAATTATTTAAGCTTATTCTATTCAAGATCTTGTAAGCCTGCGATACGTCAGCAAAAAATAATTTAGTTGTCATGCCAGTTTGCGAAGTCGTGTATTTTCCTTGCCATTCAAGAAGTGTATCGCCTCTAACTAGGTGTTTTGCGTAAGAGAGGGGAAACTTGCCGTAGACTGGAGATTGCTTATTGTGCATAGCGGCATACTTGGCCAATTCATCAGCCCTTTCGTTGCCGGCAATGCCTATGTGAGCTTTGACCCAGTAAAGCCCCACCCGTTTGCCTTCATCCTGAAGTTCAAAAAGCTCTTTTCGGATATTGAAAGCTAACGGGTGGATAGTTCCCGTGTCACAGATGGCTTCCAGTCCCGATCTCGAGTCACTGGCCACACTGAAAATACTTTCGCTCCGAGTTTTTATCCAGTGTGTTGCTCTCAAGATTGCGGCCAATTCGGCCTGGAAGACACTGCAATAACTTTCGAGCCGAAATCCAATATGTTTTATTTCACCACGGTTATTCCAACATGAGACTGATGCACCAACCTTGCCTTCCAGCTTGCTGCCATCTGTAAATAGGACCAGGGAGTCATCTCCAATAGCGTCAACGTCCTCCTGAGAAGAAAGGGTAGCAAAATTGAGACTCCTGCGATGCGCTGGGTGAGGTAAGCTGTATGGACTCACTCTTATCTCCAGCTCCCTGCCCGGGAGAGTTTGTATGGGCTTCCCTCTTTTGATGGAGTAAACAGACGCGTGTTCTTTTAGTCTTAAGTGTAGAGGGAGAATCCCAGCCAAAAGGATGCTAGATTCCAAGGATATTGTCCTGTGTCCTTTAGAAATTTTTATTGCAAAAGATCTACATAGCCTATTTAATATAGTCTCTGCATAAACCCTATTTGCAACACCAGCCCAGCAGCTACCTGCATATAACACTGTTGGTTCAACAACCGCTCGGTAGATTAGTTTTAGAATGTCTGAGTTCAGTCCCCACTGTGCCCGTGCCGCCCGAGAAACAATTTTATATAGCTCATAGGCTTTCCTTGAAATATTTTCCAGGTGTGTCCTGAAGTTGAGAAGAGGATCCAGGGTGAGGCCAAGAACCCTAAGGCTGACCCCATACTCCAAGTGCACCCCGCCCAAACTGAGCCTCGGTGAGTAAAACCTTTTCTTTCTAGTCAGTAATAAAGTTTGGGTCTTGTGTGGTGATAGCTCGAACCTCAACCTGACTCCCCACTGGACAATAATCGCGAGTGCATTGTTGAGCAGCTGCTGCAATTCCCTGCCGTCCGACGAAGCTGCAATCAGCAGAATGTCGTCCGCAAACGCCTGAACCCGCACATCTCCATATTGAGTGGGCTCGAGCAAAGGGTCCAGCAGGATGTTCCAAAGTATTGGCCCGCATGATGAACCCTGAATGCAACCCATGTTTGTGTCCCTGCTTGTAGACTCGCCGGCATAACGAAGAAGGACCCTTCTGTCAGCCATGTAATTATGGATTAATCGTTGTATTGCAGAGTCTACGCCCTTGACGTGCAGTTGTCCCAGAATAGCGGGCCACCATGCGTGGTCAAATGCGCCTGCGATATCAAGCGACACTACCACAACGAGCCGCTTGGCTTCCAAGTGCCCACGGATCTCCGTCAGCGCGTCATACAACGCGTCCTCGGAGCTGCGCTGAGGCATAAACCCGTACTGGCGGGTACTGAGTTTTCCCTCCCTTCCAAGTTGCCACTGAAGTCTGTTGGTAAGGAGTTTTTCGAGCATTTTACCTAGAACCGGCAGAAGTCCAATAGGTCTATAAGAGTTGGGCTTAGTGTAGTTGTCCTTGGCCGGCTTAGGTATGATTTTAATAGTGGCAACTTTCCAGAGTTTTGGGAAAAACCCTATCCCCAGACAAAGTGTATAAATTCCCAGCAACAGCTCGCGATTCGCCCTATACGCCCTGAGGCAGATATCCAATGTGAGGCCATCACCACCGGGCGCCTTCTTGGGGTGCATATTTCGCAGCACCGATTCAAGCTCCTCCCGGGTGAAAGGCACAACCTCACGTCCAATGGTGTCATCCGCTCTTAGTTGGTCCTCTAATTCTTTAATACCTGCCCTCAGATCAGCGTGGTCGGCATCATCGGCAGCCGGGTCATCGTGCGGGTAGAACGTGTCGGCGAGCCAGGCGGCGGAGTCCCGCGCGCTCAGCGTGTTGCCACTTTCATCCTCCAGCAGACAGTCCGCGGCGCCGGCCGAGGAGCAGGCTTTAATAATTCGGTACGAACGCCGCCACATCGTCTCCGTCCTCTCCCCAGTGCAGAAGGTCCTCCAGCTCTCGGTGATAGCGGCATCAATGGCCCGTTTGTACTCTGCCTTGGCTGCAAGGTAGTTGTCAATTGCCGGACGCCGTCGGGCTGGGTTGGCCTTTCCTATCTTCCTCCTCAGCCGCGTCATCTCCGCCTTGAGGCGCGCGAGCTCGGGGCACCACCATCTGCAGGGTCTCTTCCGGACGCCATTCTTTAGGTGCGGTATGGCGCAGTCAGCTGCGCCAACGACGCAACTCGTGTACCGTTCCACCAGCTGGTCCAGGTCGGCAGCCGAGGCGGCGCGCTCCACTCTCTCTGTGTCAAGGCCTTCATCAGCGAGGCGGCGAAGGAACTCGCTCTCAAATAGCGTCCAGTTCGCCTTGTCCGCGTTGTAGACACGCGTGGACGCCCGCCGCGCGCCATCTCTCGCTGCTCGCAGCTCAAACGTGATGGCCCTGTGGTCGGAGAGGCCGCCGAAACGCACATCCACGCGCCAGCACGAGGTGAGAGGTAACAGCGCCGCAGAGCAGGCCGTGACGTCAATTATGCTCTGTGCTTCCCGGCCATCGCGCAGCGCGTGGAATGTAGGCACGCTCCCCCGGTTCAGCACCTCAAGCCCCGCTGCAGCTAACGCCTCTGCCACGCTCGCGCCGCGTGCGTCCTCCGCCTCGCAGCCCCACCAGTGACTCCTGGCGTTCACATCGCCACCCAGCAGTAGCAGATCTACTCCCATTGATGCAACCATCTCTCCAATCATGGCCAGGTAAGTGTCTAAGTCTTCGTTCCCATCTAGATACACGCTGATGACTCCTATTCTCGCTGTGCCAATATCCAGGACGACACCGACGATGTCCTCTGTGACGTATCTGTTATTAATATTAAAAGTGATTCCAGGATCAGCGACCACGACGGCGGCGCGCACAGGTCTGCCGGGAACGGCGGCTTCCTTCTGCACGACGCGGAGAGGTCTCGGCGCCCGCAGCCCTGCGCCGGCACCGACATAGGGCTCCTGCAGGAGCATGAGTCGGGCACCACGCTCCGCCGCCTCCCTGAAGCAGGCATTCGTGGCGGCTCGGCCACGCCCCAGGTTGTACTGCACCACTAGCATGGGGTCGGGGGTTGCAGTCTCGTCGCCCTTAGCAATACCGTGTGCGCAGGCGAGCTAGGTGGTCCCAGCGGCACCATTCGGGGCACTTGGAGCTGTAGGCTGGGTGCTCAACATCGCTGTTGCGCGCCGTCTTGCAGTTAACGCAGCTAGGGGCGCCCGCCCTGTTGGGGCACTCGCGGGTGTCATGAGGCTGGGCGCAGTAGCCGCAAAGGCGTTCAGGCGCTCGGCACTCAGCCGCGCGGTGCGCGAACCCGAGGCAGCGGTAGCACTGGAGCAGGGGTGAGTGATCCACGGCGCGGATCATCTGGTAGCCCAGACGTAGACGCCTGTCCACAAGCGCTCTCCACAGGGCTGGGCTAACCTGCAGCACAACATTCTGCAGCGCTGACGTTCTTCCCTTTATGCGACGCTGCACCTTAAAGGAGCGCTGGTCCTCTGGTACAGTGGCAAGCGTGCCCGTGTTTTGCCGCAGCAGCGCCTCTTCCAGGCGCGCGTCGTTCATTTCAGCCAGTACGCCCACCAACCGTAATAGAGGGTCGCGCACGCGCGGCTCCGACACCTCCAGCGTGCCCCCGAGCGCCTGGATAGCGCCTCCCATGGCCTTCTTTTCGCGCTCCGTCTCCAGTGTTATAGCCAAGGTACTATTCTTACACCTTCTTACCGCATTTATACCGACTCCCAGCCCCACCACGTCCACGCCTCGCTTTATTTCTTTAAGGATGTCATCCCCGGTGTGTTGCGGGTTCGTGGATCTTATCAATATGGGGTGTCTAGCAATCTGCGCATACGTGGCGTGCCGCGCCGCACTCGGCCCGTCCTCGGCTCTGTACTGCGGCGAAACCGCAGCGCACGGTGCGTCGCCCTGTGTTGGCGGGCGACCCAAGTCATCGCGTAATGCGCGCGCCTCCTCCAGCATCTGCCCCACAAGGCGAAGTCCAGCCGTGCTCTCAGCCGGCGGCACTTGTCGTTCCCTCATACCGTCTCTGACCTCTTCCATCATACGGCGGACGGTCTCAGTCTCCCGCAGCGTCTCGGCGTTAGTGTGCCGCAGCTCTTCTAAGTTTAACTGGATGGTAGCATTTATGGATTCCAGCTTACCTGTGTATATTTTTTGTTTCAGGGCAAGCTGCCTCTCTGCCTGGGCCAGGGCGCGCTCCTTATCTGCAATGTGCCGCCCCCGCGAGTCCGCGAGGCTCAGCACCATATGGTGCAGGTCTTTAAGCCCCGCTATCACCGAGCTCTTAATATCGCGATGAAGATTGTGCGACTTCTCGAGCTCCGTCAAAGTGGATGTCAGCAGATGGTTCGCGGTCCGTGGCACATTCGGCATGGGTACAATTGTGCCGTCCCGTAGGGACATATTTGACGTCTCAAGGAAGGCCAGGCTGTAGGCGGGGGAGGCCGCCTCGTTGCCCAAGCCGCCACCGCCATAGTTCTGCGTCGTCTCTACCGGTCCAGCACCAACTTTGGGTGGCGTGTTACGCGTTAGGGTTGGCGTGCCCTGCGCCAACGGCAGCTCGGGCCCATCAGCGTTGGTCTCGGAGATATCAGTTGACCCGGAATTAAGAGACTCAACCCGCCTTCTGATGCTACCGGGGGCTGGCCACTCGCTTTCCACGGCGTCACTGTATCCTGGAGTAGCCGCCTCCACGCTCGACTCGGATGTGGCCTCCACGGGGCGCGCAGTGAGCGGCTGCGAAAGAAATCCCGGCGGCGCTACGATGCCCGCGCGCAGTCCTCGCTTCGGTTGGACGGGCTCGTTCGGGCATGATGCCAGTGGCCGCAAGCCCAACGCCTCAATGCCCCCGTCACTTCTACCAGCCTGGCCAGTAGTCCTGCCCTTAGGCACCGTAGTTGATTTAGCCCTGGGCTTCATTTAAGGATTGTTTTACTATTTAGTTTTTAAAATTTGTTTTATAAATTAAGTTGAAGAAAAACTACTGTATTATTAAATAAAGAACTATGCACTGTGTTTTATAAATAAAGATTATTTTTAACTACGCTGCTAATAAATAAAGATGACCCCCTTATTAATCAATTAATAACATTAAATGATTTAAGTAACCCTTTTAGTATTTACTTTAATTTCCCTAAAAAGAAGAATCCCTTGTAGTTAGTAAGGTAGGTGGTCCTTTCCCCCAACAATCCCTAAAGAATCCGTCCGCTGCAACACCCACTCAGATGCTTTACAGGAAGCTGGGCCACTCGGTCGGCAGAGCAGTAAGTAGCCGTGTTAGGGATAGATACCTAAGCAAAGCAGATGGAAGGCTATAATAGCAGACAGGTTCAACTCAAAAATCACCCCGCCAAACAAAACTTTGTGTGTGATGCCGGATTAGGCTCCCCAGGGCAATAATTCATTTATATTAAGACCCGTCCCTTAGTAATAAAAAGGCGATGGACAGAATGGCACAAGGAAACAAGGCGGCGCAAGGCCAAAAACACAGGATAACACTGGTGCAATAATAACCTAACCTAAAAATGACCCCATCCATAGGCAGCCCCAAATAATAAATTCAACTGCAAAGAAGGCCTCCGGGCACCTAATTCCGATGTTGATATTATAATATACTTCAATAGAATAGGCAGGTGTGTATAGGGCACCCCCTAGTAGTGTACAAACTATAATAATGACTATAATTAATAATGATTTCTTATCATATGTGTCCTCCCAGAATGTACTTCTTAGAGGCCCCCGACACTTCTTGGGAGCTTGATGATGGAGTCTGGAGGGAGTTTGAGTGCCCAGACACAATGGTTGAGAGATTGTACAGTATTTCTTCTGATATTTGAACTTGGGTTTTTGTCACCAAGAATGTAAACAAAGATTACAACAACAAAAATTTACAAAGTGTTGTATCTCTTCAAATACTTGAAGAAATGTAGAAAACTAATTATGTAGGCGTTAAATAGGTTGAGTATTGTTGTTTTTAATAAAAAAATATATAGGTTGCAACTTGTTTTAATTCAGGATTTCACTTGTAAGTTTCAACTTATTGTGAAACATTAAAACTGTTATATCTCAGTAAAAAACACTCCGATTTTAATTATTTTAACAGTTTTGGATTGGTAAAAATTATCTTGACCATCCAATTGCTATTTGAAGGCGCCACAGTCACTAAAAATCACTTCGAACTTGTATGGTGATAACTGAAAAATGCTGTAACTCACTGTTCCTTGGGTAATAAAATCCAAAACTTTGGCGGATGATGCACAATGTCTTATTGCACAGATCTGCACTTCAAAACTGTTAGGTTACCGCTCAAAAATGAACAGCGCACACACTTTTATTCCTAAAGACTTGGTTTTTCACTCATAACTTTGTGAAAAAATAGGTTAGGTTAGGTTAGGTTAGGTTAGGTTAGGTTAGGTTAGGTTAGGTTAGGTTAGGTTAGGTTAGGTTAGGTTAGGTTAGGTTAGGTTAGGTTAGGTTAGGTTAGGTTAGGTTAGGTTAGGTTAGGTTAGGTTAGGTTAGGTTAGGTTAGGTTAGGTTAGGTTAGGTTAGGTTAGGTTAGGTTAGGTTAGGTTAGGTTAGGTTAGGTTAGGTTAGGTTAGGTTAGGTTAGGTTAGGTTAGGTTAGGTTAGGTTAGGTTAGGTTAGGTTAGGTTAGGTTAGGTTAGGTTAGGTTAGGTTAGGTTAGGTTAGGTTAGGTTAGGTTAGGTTAGGTTAGGTTAGGTTAGGTTAGGTTAGGTTAGGTTAGGTTAGGTTAGGTTTTTTTTTTTTTTTTTTTTTTTTTTTTTTTTTTTTTTTTTTTTTTTTTTTTTTTTTGCTGCTGCCTATTATCTCTGCTTATAGTGTATGCAGAGGTTTTGTTTAACAGGATAATTAAGGGGAAGTACACATCTTTTTTATTTTCTTACTTTTCTATCTTATTGTATTATCTTATTTCTATTTCTCTTATTGACTTATTCTTAAATACATTTTACTTATTTCTAATATCTTAATTATCTTCTTATATATTTATGCTAAAATTATATATTCTATAATATATTATTTAACATAACTTATTTATCTTTATTTCTATAAATACATTTTGTAGCTATTTTTGTACAGTATTGAAAAAATTCGGTTCTTAGTTTTTTATCTTCAATTATATATACAATATTTGTTTCATCTAGTTTAGTGTCTAATTTAATTTCAGTCTCAATTCTGTCCAGACTATAGACGGGACAATCAAAAAGCACGTGGGGAACAGTTTCCTCTACAGTTGGATCGCAGATGCACGATGGGTTATCCTTGCATTTGAATCGGTTCAAATACTCGGAAAACCCACCGTGCCCCGTTAGAACTTGGGTTAAAACTTTGTTCATCTCTATTTTTTTGATTATTTGGTATGCTCGCATAGCGTCTGGGAAGAACATTTTTGTAATTTTTGCCGTTGTACCCGTTTTATATCTCTCGTTCCATTTCTCAATTGATTTCCCACGAATCTCTCGTTTAAGAAATGACAGAGGACACTTATCATAGTCCGGCTTTTTCTTAGTGTTCAATGCTGCTTCTTTTGCCAGTTGGTCGGCACGCTCGTTGCCTGCGAGTCCTGCATGAGCTTTTATCCAAAACAGGAAAACTTTTTTGTTCTGGGTCCTAGAGCATTTTTTTAAGTTATCGCGAGTTTCAACCGCCAGGGGATGAGTCGTGCTAAGGTTTGTTATGGTATCTAGAGCCGCTCTTGAGTCGCTGTAGATACCATAACTCTCCTCTTTACGTCTCAATATTTCCCTAGTTGCGGCACATATTGCCAACAGTTCCGCCTGATAGACCGTGCAGTATTTTGACAGCTTCAGTCTGAGGGTTTTGGTCTCGGCATCATTTTTCCATATGGACAATGCTGCTCCGACCTTACCCTCAATCTTGCTGCCGTCAGTAAAAATTTTTATATCTTGTGTGTTGTGATGTTCTACTTGTGTTTGGTCTATCAGGTTTTCGAAATTCAGGCGCATGTGCTCCGCTGGGTGTGGGAAACTTGCGAATTTTGTCATGATTTCAGTTTCCCTGTCTGCTGTCGCCATTGATTTTCCTTTTCTGATCTCGTATAGTGCTGCTGCCTCTTTTATTCGTAGGTCAAGAGGCAGTATTCCGGCCAGCAGTAATGACGCATTGAGGGAAACCGTCCTGTATGCTTTGCAAAGTTTTTGAGCAAAACCTCTCTGAACCGCGTTGAGGTGCCTCTGAATGCCCAGCTTCTCGGTTGCAGGGGCCCAAGCGCTTGCTGCGTACGTGATGACGGGTTCCACGGTGGCGACGTATATTGTGCGGATAACTTCAGGATGAAGACCCCAGCTAGTTTTCGCGGCTCTCGATAGTTGTTTATAAATGTTGACAGCTTTTTTACAAGTGTTCACAGTATGGCTGTTGAAAGTCAATTTGCTATCTATCGTTAGCCCTAGCACCTTGATTTCGTTAGACATGCCAATGTCAATCCCACCCATTTCCAGCAATGGGGCGTCAAATTTAAGTTTTCGCGTGATGACCATTGCGTTGGTTTTATGTGGCGCAAACCTAAGCTTATTTCTGACGCCCCATCCCCGAACGTAGGCGAGAGCGGCATTGGCCTGTCTTTGCACTTCTAGTCCTGTGTCGCCATCAAAGATTAGAACCACGTCGTCTGCAAACGCTTGGCAGTAGTCCCCTCTCTGTTCTAACCCTTTCAGTAAGGGATCTATTAGCAGGTTCCAGAGGATAGGTCCACCTATGGATCCCTGAACGCATCCCTTTCTCGCACTTTTAGAGGACATCCGGCCCGCGTATCTTACGTTCACGCTCCTGTGTTCGAGGTAACTGTTAATGACCCTTCTAATGTTCGCAGGACACTTTTCCTCAGCCAGCCGGACCTTTATTGCAGGCCACCATGCGCTGTCGAAGGCTCCCTCTATGTCTAGTGATATCATTGTGATGAGTTTCTTTTGATGTAGTTTCTCTTTTATGTGTTTTATCATGACATAAAGGGAGTCCTCAGTGCTCTTCTGGGGCATAAAGCCGTACTGGCGAGTACTTATCCTGGAATGAAGATGCCATTTCAGTCTCCCCACCACCATCTTCTCAAAGATTTTTCCTAATACAGGTAATAGTCCGATTGGTCTATATGCCTTGGGGTTTGTGTAGTCGTCCTTGCCTGGTTTTCTCAAAACAATTACCGTCGCTTTTTTCCAAATTACTGGGAAGTAATGGAGTTCTAGGCATTTGTTTACCAAGGCAAGGAACAGCTCCAGGTCGTGTCTGATAGCGCGGGCACAGATATCAGCGGTGAGGCCATCTTCCCCAGGTGCTTTTTTAGCGTTGAAGCTGGTCATCGCGGATTCCAGCTCTTCTTGGGTAAATGCTGGGTCATTAGATTCACCATGAACCCAGTCATTTGCTTTGTCAGCTTCGTCTCTGATCCGTCGATGTTCCGCATTGTCCTCCTTTTCTTCGTCCTCTGGGTAGAAGGTTTCTGCAAGAAGTGTGGCAGATTCCTCCGGATCCAGTGTCCGACCCCCTGCCTCCAGAAGAGTGTCCTCTGGTCGGTTTTTCGTTCTCCCTATTATCCTATATATGCCCTCCCATAATCCCTCTTTATCCTGTCTGTTGCAAAACTCCTTCCAGCTCTCTGTTTGTGCTTTTTTTGCTGTTCCCTCATATTTTTTCTTTGCTTGCAGGTACTCATCGATGACTCGGGCTCTTCGGACTGGAGCTGCACAGCGGATTCGGCGTCTCCTGGTGTTGACTTCCTTCTTCAGACCGGCGAGTTCCTCTGACCACCACGGCATGGTAAGTTTTGTTTTATTTTTCTTCAAAGGTATGCTATTTTTACATGTTTCTGTTATTGCTTCTGTGTATGTGATTATGCTTTGTTCTATTTCTATTTTATTATTTATTTTCTTAATTTCTTCTTTTGTAATTTTATGTTCGTTAAGAAGTTGGCCTAGTTTCTCATGAAACTGAGACCAATTTGCTTTTTTATTATTGTATAGTCTAGTAGTTCTTTTTATGTCTGTCCCTCTTGCTTTAGTGAGTCTAATTTTAAAAGTTATGCCGTTGTGATCAGAGCTCGTCAGTCCTTCTTCTACTCTCCAGTCTTCCACCAGGGTTAACATCTCCAGCGTGCATGCCGTTATGTCTATGCAGCTAGTATACGTTTTATCGCCTCTCACTGTGCTGAAAGTTGGAGTGTCTCCTTCGTTGAGTACCTGCAAGCTCATTTCTTCCAGTGTTGCTGCCACGTCTTCTCCTCTGCCATCTACTACATTACTGCCCCACCATATGTTTTTAGCATTAGCGTCACCTCCTATGAGTATCTTTGTGGTTTTTGTTTTGGCCTGTATTTTACGGAGGTGCTCAAGGTACTCTTCAAGGTTCTGCTGATCCGGTTCAAAGTAGAAGGATACTACAAGGATTTCCCAGGCACTTGTCTTAATTTTCACCACAACGATGTTGTTTGTGGTGAGTTCGGGACACTGAATGACGTCTAGGTCTTGATCAAAAACTGCTATAGCAGCTTTGATAGTGCCGTCACCAGGTTTCGTGCACTGGTAGATCCTTGCTCCTCTGTAGTCCTTCATTCTCCGGATAGCTCCAACATATGGCTCTTGTATCAGCGCAAATGCCATTTTCCTCTCGCCTGCCTCAAGCATTAGTTCCTGGGTTGCTAGTTCTTTCCGTTGGAGGTTAGTTTGGGCGATTAGATATGGCCTCGCGCCGGTATTCTGGTTTTTTGAGGCTGGGACAACTTTAGCAATAGGCTATGGTTGACCGTGCTATATTTTCCCATTTTCTGCGGATGGGACATTCTTGACTGAAGGCATTGTGACTTGTTTTATCAAATTTGGCCTGTGAGCAGTTACAGCACTTTGGAGTTATATCAGCGATCCATTCCACACACTCTGCCTTCTTGTGAGGTCCTCCGCAATGACTGCATTTTACTGTGGTTTCTGTGCAGAGGCGTTTTCCATGGCCATATCCCAGACAGAGAGAGCACTGGACCAATGGGGATTGGTCATCTACTCTCACTCTCTGGATGTCCACCAATATCGTCCCCGCTTGTGTCGCTCTCCTCCAGACAATGGGGGACACTCGCATAATAATGTGGTTTGCGTGGGGGTTTCTTGTTTGTCTTTTATACGCCACTTCCACTTTCACTTGCTTTAGGTCTAGGTCTTTTATAATGCCTTTGCTCTGGTTTTTTAGTGCAGTGATGACCTGTTCGTCCGTAATGTACTTAAAGACGTCTTTAAGTATGATTAGAGGGTCTTTATTTTTCGTTTCCTGGACAGTAAGATGTTCTTCTGCGTTTTTGAGTGTCTCTTTGATTCTTTTGCGGTCTTCTTCGGTTTTGCAGCTAATTATAACTTTCTGGTCTTTTGCTTTCCGGATCTTTTCAAACGCAATTTCTCCGTCGTTTTCATTGACAGCCTTCCTAATTCTGTTTAGGACGTCCTCGCTGCTCTCCGTTTTGTCTTTGGCTGTGATTATGACAGAGTGAAGGACTGTCTGCTCTGGAGTCTTTCTCTTGACTGGCGCTGCCGCTACACTAGCATACGACAATTTCTCTTGGGCTTCGTTGTTCTTTTCTATAACATGCTTAAGTTTTTCCATCCTTTCATGGCTCTCCTCCATAACATTTAGGTGTTTTCCGAGGATAGCTTTTAATTCGTCAGTGTCGTTTGGTATTCCTTCGTCCCTTTCCTCTACCAGGTTTCCACTTGTCGCTTTAGCTTCCTCCAGTATCTCTGTTAATTTTCCCATCTTTTCGTTGTTTTCTTTAATAATTATTGCGTATTCTTCTATTTTTTGAAGGAGCTCCTTATTGTCGCTTTCCTCTCTGTCCCCTCTTGGCTTTTCCATTGTCTTCGTGTTGTAACCCTTTGTTTGTATTTCTTCTTCTTCTTCTTTTGCCTGTTCTGAGGGGATACTTTTAGGTGGTTTGCCTTTGACGGCGTCCGCTTCCTTGACCAGTTGAAAAAGACGGTCCAAAGCTGCAAGAACTCCGTTTTTTATGTCCGTCCTTAAGTTTCGGGAGTTGTTGATGTGTATTTTGGCTGTCACCAGACATGCCTTTGCTTCAGCTATTCTGTCATTATTTTTGCTGCTCCGTTGCTTAGGTGGACTTAGCGTAGCCTCCGCAAAAAGCTTTTTAACAGCCGTTGGTTTCTCTATAATCCTCTTAGGTTTTTGAACGTTATAGGTATTTATCGGACTTGAAGAAGACCTTGGGTTTTTGTCGGTTGCAGATTCCGCCAGGGTCATCTGCGCGGGGCTAGCCCTCATCGTGTCCTTTGGGGAACTCTGGGGTTTGTTAATTTGTTTGGGAGTGTGAAACATCGTAAATTTATTTCGTCAAGATAATAATCTATAAATTTTTTGAACTTCCGACGTAGTTTAGTCTGTCGGGTACTTTTAATTAATACCACTATGGTATATTATTGTCAAAATGATATTTTATCGCTAAGGATACAACATACACTCGATTTATCTAAAATTGAAATTTTGTAAAATCGACCTTTTCTTCCTAACCCTTTGAGGTAAGGGTGGGTGGGCGGGCGATTTTTTCGAACTTTCTCTCGCTAATTGAATTTTTTCTGTTGCAGGTACATGCAGGGAGGTCAGCAGAGGTGTTACAGGCAGAAAAAGATGGTAAATTTGGAAGAAATTTATGAAAAACAACGTTTTTTGGTTAAATCTAAGTTAAAATAAATGAAAAAGTTAAGAAAATCTCCGAAAATAGGTGTAAAAGATCGGGAATAGGTTTTGCGGATGTCTACACACCACTACGCAACTATTGAAGCTAAAAGAAAAAACGAAAGCACAAAAAACCAGAAATCTTAGCAATATTTGTATGAAAATCTCGTCGGGTTATGTAAACTTTTTGTTGGCAAATGTTTAGGAAACTCGATTTTTTCGAACTTTCTCTCGCTAATTGAATTTTTTCTGTTGCAGGTACATGCAGGGAGGTCAGCAGAGGTGTTACAGGCAGAAAAAGATGGTAAATTTGGAAGAAATTTATGAAAAACAACGTTTTTTGGTTAAATCTAAGTTAAAATAAATGAAAAAGTTAAGAAAATCTCCGAAAATAGGTGTAAAAGATCGGGAATAGGTTTTGCGGATGTCTACACACCACTACGCAACTATTGAAGCTAAAAGAAAAAACGAAAGCACAAAAAACCAGAAATCTTAGCAATATTTGTATGAAAATCTCGTCGGGTTATGTAAACTTTTTGTTGGCAAATGTTTAGGAAACTCGATTTTTTCGAACTTTCTCTCGCTAATTGAATTTTTTCTGTTGCAGGTACATGCAGGGAGGTCAGCAGAGGTGTTACAGGCAGAAAAAGATGGTAAATTTGGAAGAAATTTATGAAAAACAACGTTTTTTGGTTAAATCTAAGTTAAAATAAATGAAAAAGTTAAGAAAATCTCCGAAAATAGGTGTAAAAGATCGGGAATAGGTTTTGCGGATGTCTACACACCACTACGCAACTATTGAAGCTAAAAGAAAAAACGAAAGCACAAAAAACCAGAAATCTTAGCAATATTTGTATGAAAATCTCGTCGGGTTATGTAAACTTTTTGTTGGCAAATGTTTAGGAAACTCGATTTTTTCGAACTTTCTCTCGCTAATTGAATTTTTTCTGTTGCAGGTACATGCAGGGAGGTCAGCAGAGGTGTTACAGGCAGAAAAAGATGGTAAATTTGGAAGAAATTTATGAAAAACAACGTTTTTTGGTTAAATCTAAGTTAAAATAAATGAAAAAGTTAAGAAAATCTCCGAAAATAGGTGTAAAAGATCGGGAATAGGTTTTGCGGATGTCTACACACCACTACGCAACTATTGAAGCTAAAAGAAAAAACGAAAGCACAAAAAACCAGAAATCTTAGCAATATTTGTATGAAAATCTCGTCGGGTTATGTAAACTTTTTGTTGGCAAATGTTTAGGAAACTCGATTTTTTCGAACTTTCTCTCGCTAATTGAATTTTTTCTGTTGCAGGTACATGCAGGGAGGTCAGCAGAGGTGTTACAGGCAGAAAAAGATGGTAAATTTGGAAGAAATTTATGAAAAACAACGTTTTTTGGTTAAATCTAAGTTAAAATAAATGAAAAAGTTAAGAAAATCTCCGAAAATAGGTGTAAAAGATCGGGAATAGGTTTTGCGGATGTCTACACACCACTACGCAACTATTGAAGCTAAAAGAAAAAACGAAAGCACAAAAAACCAGAAATCTTAGCAATATTTGTATGAAAATCTCGTCGGGTTATGTAAACTTTTTGTTGGCAAATGTTTAGGAAACTCGATTTTTTCGAACTTTCTCTCGCTAATTGAATTTTTTCTGTTGCAGGTACATGCAGGGAGGTCAGCAGAGGTGTTACAGGCAGAAAAAGATGGTAAATTTGGAAGAAATTTATGAAAAACAACGTTTTTTGGTTAAATCTAAGTTAAAATAAATGAAAAAGTTAAGAAAATCTCCGAAAATAGGTGTAAAAGATCGGGAATAGGTTTTGCGGATGTCTACACACCACTACGCAACTATTGAAGCTAAAAGAAAAAACGAAAGCACAAAAAACCAGAAATCTTAGCAATATTTGTATGAAAATCTCGTCGGGTTATGTAAACTTTTTGTTGGCAAATGTTTAGGAAACTCGATTTTTTCGAACTTTCTCTCGCTAATTGAATTTTTTCTGTTGCAGGTACATGCAGGGAGGTCAGCAGAGGTGTTACAGGCAGAAAAAGATGGTAAATTTGGAAGAAATTTATGAAAAACAACGTTTTTTGGTTAAATCTAAGTTAAAATAAATGAAAAAGTTAAGAAAATCTCCGAAAATAGGTGTAAAAGATCGGGAATAGGTTTTGCGGATGTCTACACACCACTACGCAACTATTGAAGCTAAAAGAAAAAACGAAAGCACAAAAAACCAGAAATCTTAGCAATATTTGTATGAAAATCTCGTCGGGTTATGTAAACTTTTTGTTGGCAAATGTTTAGGAAACTCGATTTTTTCGAACTTTCTCTCGCTAATTGAATTTTTTCTGTTGCAGGTACATGCAGGGAGGTCAGCAGAGGTGTTACAGGCAGAAAAAGATGGTAAATTTGGAAGAAATTTATGAAAAACAACGTTTTTTGGTTAAATCTAAGTTAAAATAAATGAAAAAGTTAAGAAAATCTCCGAAAATAGGTGTAAAAGATCGGGAATAGGTTTTGCGGATGTCTACACACCACTACGCAACTATTGAAGCTAAAAGAAAAAACGAAAGCACAAAAAACCAGAAATCTTAGCAATATTTGTATGAAAATCTCGTCGGGTTATGTAAACTTTTTGTTGGCAAATGTTTAGGAAACTCGATTTTTTCGAACTTTCTCTCGCTAATTGAATTTTTTCTGTTGCAGGTACATGCAGGGAGGTCAGCAGAGGTGTTACAGGCAGAAAAAGATGGTAAATTTGGAAGAAATTTATGAAAAACAACGTTTTTTGGTTAAATCTAAGTTAAAATAAATGAAAAAGTTAAGAAAATCTCCGAAAATAGGTGTAAAAGATCGGGAATAGGTTTTGCGGATGTCTACACACCACTACGCAACTATTGAAGCTAAAAGAAAAAACGAAAGCACAAAAAACCAGAAATCTTAGCAATATTTGTATGAAAATCTCGTCGGGTTATGTAAACTTTTTGTTGGCAAATGTTTAGGAAACTCGATTTTTTCGAACTTTCTCTCGCTAATTGAATTTTTTCTGTTGCAGGTACATGCAGGGAGGTCAGCAGAGGTGTTACAGGCAGAAAAAGATGGTAAATTTGGAAGAAATTTATGAAAAACAACGTTTTTTGGTTAAATCTAAGTTAAAATAAATGAAAAAGTTAAGAAAATCTCCGAAAATAGGTGTAAAAGATCGGGAATAGGTTTTGCGGATGTCTACACACCACTACGCAACTATTGAAGCTAAAAGAAAAAACGAAAGCACAAAAAACCAGAAATCTTAGCAATATTTGTATGAAAATCTCGTCGGGTTATGTAAACTTTTTGTTGGCAAATGTTTAGGAAACTCGATTTTTTCGAACTTTCTCTCGCTAATTGAATTTTTTCTGTTGCAGGTACATGCAGGGAGGTCAGCAGAGGTGTTACAGGCAGAAAAAGATGGTAAATTTGGAAGAAATTTATGAAAAACAACGTTTTTTGGTTAAATCTAAGTTAAAATAAATGAAAAAGTTAAGAAAATCTCCGAAAATAGGTGTAAAAGATCGGGAATAGGTTTTGCGGATGTCTACACACCACTACGCAACTATTGAAGCTAAAAGAAAAAACGAAAGCACAAAAAACCAGAAATCTTAGCAATGGTTAGGTTAGGTTAGGTTAGGTTAGGTTAGGTTAGGTTAGGTTAGGTTAGGTTAGGTTAGGTTAGGTTAGGTTAGGTTAGGTTAGGTTAGGTTAGGTTAGGTTAGGTTAGGTTAGGTTAGGTTAGGTTAGGTTAGGTTAGGTTAGGTTAGGTTAGGTTAGGTTAGGTTAGGTTAGGTTAGGTTAGGTTAGGTTAGGTTAGGTTAGGTTAGGTTAGGTTAGGTTAGGTTAGGTTAGGTTAGGTTAGGTTAGGTTAGGTTAGGTTAGGTTAGGTTAGGTTAGGTTAGGTTAGGTTAGGTTAGGTTAGGTTAGGTTAGGTTAGGTTAGGTTAGGTTAGGTTAGGTTAGGTTAGGTTAGGTTAGGTTAGGTTAGGTTAGGTTAGGTTAGGTTAGGTTAGGTTAGGTTAGGTTAGGTTAGGTTAGGTTAGGTTAGGTTAGGTTAGGTTAGGTTAGGTTAGGTTAGGTTAGGTTAGGTTAGGTTAGGTTAGGTTAGGTTAGGTTAGGTTAGGTTAGGTTAGGTTAGGTTAGGTTAGGTTAGGTTAGGTTAGGTTAGGTTAGGTTAGGTTAGGTTAGGTTAGGTTAGGTTAGGTTAGGTTAGGTTAGGTTAGGTTAGGTTAGGTTAGGTTAGGTTAGGTTAGGTTAGGTTAGGTTAGGTTAGGTTAGGTTAGGTTAGGTTAGGTTAGGTTAGGTTAGGTTAGGTTAGGTTAGGTTAGGTTAGGTTAGGTTAGGTTAGGTTAGGTTAGGTTAGGTTAGGTTAGGTTAGGTTAGGTTAGGTTAGGTTAGGTTAGGTTAGGTTAGGTTAGGTTAGGTTAGGTTAGGTTAGGTTAGGTTAGGTTAGGTTAGGTTAGGTTAGGTTAGGTTAGGTTAGGTTAGGTTAGGTTAGGTTAGGTTAGGTTAGGTTAGGTTAGGTTAGGTTAGGTTAGGTTAGGTTAGGTTAGGTTAGGTTAGGTTAGGTTAGGTTAGGTTAGGTTAGGTTAGGTTAGGTTAGGTTAGGTTAGGTTAGGTTAGGTTAGGTTAGGTTAGGTTAGGTTAGGTTAGGTTAGGTTAGGTTAGGTTAGGTTAGGTTAGGTTAGGTTAGGTTAGGTTAGGTTAGGTTAGGTTAGGTTAGGTTAGGTTAGGTTAGGTTAGGTTAGGTTAGGTTAGGTTAGGTTAGGTTAGGTTAGGTTAGGTTAGGTTAGGTTAGGTTAGGTTAGGTTAGGTTAGGTTAGGTTAGGTTAGGTTAGGTTAGGTTAGGTTAGGTTAGGTTAGGTTAGGTTAGGTTAGGTTAGGTTAGGTTAGGTTAGGTTAGGTTAGGTTAGGTTAGGTTAGGTTAGGTTAGGTTAGGTTAGGTTAGGTTAGGTTAGGTTAGGTTAGGTTAGGTTAGGTTAGGTTAGGTTAGGTTAGGTTAGGTTAGGTTAGGTTAGGTTAGGTTAGGTTAGGTTAGGTTAGGTTAGGTTAGGTTAGGTTAGGTTAGGTTAGGTTAGGTTAGGTTAGGTTAGGTTAGGTTAGGTTAGGTTAGGTTAGGTTAGGTTAGGTTAGGTTAGGTTAGGTTAGGTTAGGTTAGGTTAGGTTAGGTTAGGTTAGGTTAGGTTAGGTTAGGTTAGGTTAGGTTAGGTTAGGTTAGGTTAGGTTAGGTTAGGTTAGGTTAGGTTAGGTTAGGTTAGGTTAGGTTAGGTTAGGTTAGGTTAGGTTAGGTTAGGTTAGGTTAGGTTAGGTTAGGTTAGGTTAGGTTAGGTTAGGTTAGGTTAGGTTAGGTTAGGTTAGGTTAGGTTAGGTTAGGTTAGGTTAGGTTAGGTTAGGTTAGGTTAGGTTAGGTTAGGTTAGGTTAGGTTAGGTTAGGTTAGGTTAGGTTAGGTTAGGTTAGGTTAGGTTAGGTTAGGTTAGGTTAGGTTAGGTTAGGTTAGGTTAGGTTAGGTTAGGTTAGGTTAGGTTAGGTTAGGTTAGGTTAGGTTAGGTTAGGTTAGGTTAGGTTAGGTTAGGTTAGGTTAGGTTAGGTTAGGTTAGGTTAGGTTAGGTTAGGTTAGGTTAGGTTAGGTTAGGTTAGGTTAGGTTAGGTTAGGTTAGGTTAGGTTAGGTTAGGTTAGGTTAGGTTAGGTTAGGTTAGGTTAGGTTAGGTTAGGTTAGGTTAGGTTAGGTTAGGTTAGGTTAGGTTAGGTTAGGTTAGGTTAGGTTAGGTTAGGTTAGGTTAGGTTAGGTTAGGTTAGGTTAGGTTAGGTTAGGTTAGGTTAGGTTAGGTTAGGTTAGGTTAGGTTAGGTTAGGTTAGGTTAGGTTAGGTTAGGTTAGGTTAGGTTAGGTTAGGTTAGGTTAGGTTAGGTTAGGTTAGGTTAGGTTAGGTTAGGTTAGGTTAGGTTAGGTTAGGTTAGGTTAGGTTAGGTTAGGTTAGGTTAGGTTAGGTTAGGTTAGGTTAGGTTAGGTTAGGTTAGGTTAGGTTAGGTTAGGTTAGGTTAGGTTAGGTTAGGTTAGGTTAGGTTAGGTTAGGTTAGGTTAGGTTAGGTTAGGTTAGGTTAGGTTAGGTTAGGTTAGGTTAGGTTAGGTTAGGTTAGGTTAGGTTAGGTTAGGTTAGGTTAGGTTAGGTTAGGTTAGGTTAGGTTAGGTTAGGTTAGGTTAGGTTAGGTTAGGTTAGGTTAGGTTAGGTTAGGTTAGGTTAGGTTAGGTTAGGTTAGGTTAGGTTAGGTTAGGTTAGGTTAGGTTAGGTTAGGTTAGGTTAGGTTAGGTTAGGTTAGGTTAGGTTAGGTTAGGTTAGGTTAGGTTAGGTTAGGTTAGGTTAGGTTAGGTTAGGTTAGGTTAGGTTAGGTTAGGTTAGGTTAGGTTAGGTTAGGTTAGGTTAGGTTAGGTTAGGTTAGGTTAGGTTAGGTTAGGTTAGGTTAGGTTAGGTTAGGTTAGGTTAGGTTAGGTTAGGTTAGGTTAGGTTAGGTTAGGTTAGGTTAGGTTAGGTTAGGTTAGGTTAGGTTAGGTTAGGTTAGGTTAGGTTAGGTTAGGTTAGGTTAGGTTAGGTTAGGTTAGGTTAGGTTAGGTTAGGTTAGGTTAGGTTAGGTTAGGTTAGGTTAGGTTAGGTTAGGTTAGGTTAGGTTAGGTTAGGTTAGGTTAGGTTAGGTTAGGTTAGGTTAGGTTAGGTTAGGTTAGGTTAGGTTAGGTTAGGTTAGGTTAGGTTAGGTTAGGTTAGGTTAGGTTAGGTTAGGTTAGGTTAGGTTAGGTTAGGTTAGGTTAGGTTAGGTTAGGTTAGGTTAGGTTAGGTTAGGTTAGGTTAGGTTAGGTTAGAGTTAGGTTAGGTTAGGTTAGGTTAGGTTAGGTTAGGTTAGGTTAGGTTAGGTTAGGTTAGGTTAGGTTAGGTTAGGTTAGGTTAGGTTAGGTTAGGTTAGGTTAGGTTAGGTTAGGTTAGGTTAGGTTAGGTTAGGTTAGGTTAGGTTAGGTTAGGTTAGGTTAGGTTAGGTTAGGTTAGGTTAGGTTAGGTTAGGTTAGGTTAGGTTAGGTTAGGTTAGGTTAGGTTAGGTTAGGTTAGGTTAGGTTAGGTTAGGTTAGGTTAGGTTAGGTTAGGTTAGGTTAGGTTAGGTTAGGTTAGGTTAGGTTAGGTTAGGTTAGGTTAGGTTAGGTTAGGTTAGGTTAGGTTAGGTTAGGTTAGGTTAGGTTAGGTTAGGTTAGGTTAGGTTAGGTTAGGTTAGGTTAGGTTAGGTTAGGTTAGGTTAGGTTAGGTTAGGTTAGGTTAGGTTAGGTTAGGTTAGGTTAGGTTAGGTTAGGTTAGGTTAGGTTAGGTTAGGTTAGGTTAGGTTAGGTTAGGTTAGGTTAGGTTAGGTTAGGTTAGGTTAGGTTAGGTTAGGTTAGGTTAGGTTAGGTTAGGTTAGGTTAGGTTAGGTTAGGTTAGGTTAGGTTAGGTTAGGTTAGGTTAGGTTAGGTTAGGTTAGGTTAGGTTAGGTTAGGTTAGGTTAGGTTAGGTTAGGTTAGGTTAGGTTAGGTTAGGTTAGGTTAGGTTAGGTTAGGTTAGGTTAGGTTAGGTTAGGTTAGGTTAGGTTAGGTTAGGTTAGGTTAGGTTAGGTTAGGTTAGGTTAGGTTAGGTTAGGTTAGGTTAGGTTAGGTTAGGTTAGGTTAGGTTAGGTTAGGTTAGGTTAGGTTAGGTTAGGTTAGGTTAGGTTAGGTTAGGTTAGGTTAGGTTAGGTTAGGTTAGGTTAGGTTAGGTTAGGTTAGGTTAGGTTAGGTTAGGTTAGGTTAGGTTAGGTTAGGTTAGGTTAGGTTAGGTTAGGTTAGGTTAGGTTAGGTTAGGTTAGGTTAGGTTAGGTTAGGTTAGGTTAGGTTAGGTTAGGTTAGGTTAGGTTAGGTTAGGTTAGGTTAGGTTAGGTTAGGTTAGGTTAGGTTAGGTTAGGTTAGGTTAGGTTAGGTTAGGTTAGGTTAGGTTAGGTTAGGTTAGGTTAGGTTAGGTTAGGTTAGGTTAGGTTAGGTTAGGTTAGGTTAGGTTAGGTTAGGTTAGGTTAGGTTAGGTTAGGTTAGGTTAGGTTAGGTTAGGTTAGGTTAGGTTAGGTTAGGTTAGGTTAGGTTAGGTTAGGTTAGGTTAGGTTAGGTTAGGTTAGGTTAGGTTAGGTTAGGTTAGGTTAGGTTAGGTTAGGTTAGGTTAGGTTAGGTTAGGTTAGGTTAGGTTAGGTTAGGTTAGGTTAGGTTAGGTTAGGTTAGGTTAGGTTAGGTTAGGTTAGGTTAGGTTAGGTTAGGTTAGGTTAGGTTAGGTTAGGTTAGGTTAGGTTAGGTTAGGTTAGGTTAGGTTAGGTTAGGTTAGGTTAGGTTAGGTTAGGTTAGGTTAGGTTAGGTTAGGTTAGGTTAGGTTAGGTTAGGTTAGGTTAGGTTAGGTTAGGTTAGGTTAGGTTAGGTTAGGTTAGGTTAGGTTAGGTTAGGTTAGGTTAGGTTAGGTTAGGTTAGGTTAGGTTAGGTTAGGTTAGGTTAGGTTAGGTTAGGTTAGGTTAGGTTAGGTTAGGTTAGGTTAGGTTAGGTTAGGTTAGGTTAGGTTAGGTTAGGTTAGGTTAGGTTAGGTTAGGTTAGGTTAGGTTAGGTTAGGTTAGGTTAGGTTAGGTTAGGTTAGGTTAGGTTAGGTTAGGTTAGGTTAGGTTAGGTTAGGTTAGGTTAGGTTAGGTTAGGTTAGGTTAGGTTAGGTTAGGTTAGGTTAGGTTAGGTTAGGTTAGGTTAGGTTAGGTTAGGTTAGGTTAGGTTAGGTTAGGTTAGGTTAGGTTAGGTTAGGTTAGGTTAGGTTAGGTTAGGTTAGGTTAGGTTAGGTTAGGTTAGGTTAGGTTAGGTTAGGTTAGGTTAGGTTAGGTTAGGTTAGGTTAGGTTAGGTTAGGTTAGGTTAGGTTAGGTTAGGTTAGGTTAGGTTAGGTTAGGTTAGGTTAGGTTAGGTTAGGTTAGGTTAGGTTAGGTTAGGTTAGGTTAGGTTAGGTTAGGTTAGGTTAGGTTAGGTTAGGTTAGGTTAGGTTAGGTTAGGTTAGGTTAGGTTAGGTTAGGTTAGGTTAGGTTAGGTTAGGTTAGGTTAGGTTAGGTTAGGTTAGGTTAGGTTAGGTTAGGTTAGGTTAGGTTAGGTTAGGTTAGGTTAGGTTAGGTTAGGTTAGGTTAGGTTAGGTTAGGTTAGGTTAGGTTAGGTTAGGTTAGGTTAGGTTAGGTTAGGTTAGGTTAGGTTAGGTTAGGTTAGGTTAGGTTAGGTTAGGTTAGGTTAGGTTAGGTTAGGTTAGGTTAGGTTAGGTTAGGTTAGGTTAGGTTAGGTTAGGTTAGGTTAGGTTAGGTTAGGTTAGGTTAGGTTAGGTTAGGTTAGGTTAGGTTAGGTTAGGTTAGGTTAGGTTAGGTTAGGTTAGGTTAGGTTAGGTTAGGTTAGGTTAGGTTAGGTTAGGTTAGGTTAGGTTAGGTTAGGTTAGGTTAGGTTAGGTTAGGTTAGGTTAGGTTAGGTTAGGTTAGGTTAGGTTAGGTTAGGTTAGGTTAGGTTAGGTTAGGTTAGGTTAGGTTAGGTTAGGTTAGGTTAGGTTAGGTTAGGTTAGGTTAGGTTAGGTTAGGTTAGGTTAGGTTAGGTTAGGTTAGGTTAGGTTAGGTTAGGTTAGGTTAGGTTAGGTTAGGTTAGGTTAGGTTAGGTTAGGTTAGGTTAGGTTAGGTTAGGTTAGGTTAGGTTAGGTTAGGTTAGGTTAGGTTAGGTTAGGTTAGGTTAGGTTAGGTTAGGTTAGGTTAGGTTAGGTTAGGTTAGGTTAGGTTAGGTTAGGTTAGGTTAGGTTAGGTTAGGTTAGGTTAGGTTAGGTTAGGTTAGGTTAGGTTAGGTTAGGTTAGGTTAGGTTAGGTTAGGTTAGGTTAGGTTAGGTTAGGTTAGGTTAGGTTAGGTTAGGTTAGGTTAGGTTAGGTTAGGTTAGGTTAGGTTAGGTTAGGTTAGGTTAGGTTAGGTTAGGTTAGGTTAGGTTAGGTTAGGTTAGGTTAGGTTAGGTTAGGTTAGGTTAGGTTAGGTTAGGTTAGGTTAGGTTAGGTTAGGTTAGGTTAGGTTAGGTTAGGTTAGGTTAGGTTAGGTTAGGTTAGGTTAGGTTAGGTTAGGTTAGGTTAGGTTAGGTTAGGTTAGGTTAGGTTAGGTTAGGTTAGGTTAGGTTAGGTTAGGTTAGGTTAGGTTAGGTTAGGTTAGGTTAGGTTAGGTTAGGTTAGGTTAGGTTAGGTTAGGTTAGGTTAGGTTAGGTTAGGTTAGGTTAGGTTAGGTTAGGTTAGGTTAGGTTAGGTTAGGTTAGGTTAGGTTAGGTTAGGTTAGGTTAGGTTAGGTTAGGTTAGGTTAGGTTAGGTTAGGTTAGGTTAGGTTAGGTTAGGTTAGGTTAGGTTAGGTTAGGTTAGGTTAGGTTAGGTTAGGTTAGGTTAGGTTAGGTTAGGTTAGGTTAGGTTAGGTTAGGTTAGGTTAGGTTAGGTTAGGTTAGGTTAGGTTAGGTTAGGTTAGGTTAGGTTAGGTTAGGTTAGGTTAGGTTAGGTTAGGTTAGGTTAGGTTAGGTTAGGTTAGGTTAGGTTAGGTTAGGTTAGGTTAGGTTAGGTTAGGTTAGGTTAGGTTAGGTTAGGTTAGGTTAGGTTAGGTTAGGTTAGGTTAGGTTAGGTTAGGTTAGGTTAGGTTAGGTTAGGTTAGGTTAGGTTAGGTTAGGTTAGGTTAGGTTAGGTTAGGTTAGGTTAGGTTAGGTTAGGTTAGGTTAGGTTAGGTTAGGTTAGGTTAGGTTAGGTTAGGTTAGGTTAGGTTAGGTTAGGTTAGGTTAGGTTAGGTTAGGTTAGGTTAGGTTAGGTTAGGTTAGGTTAGGTTAGGTTAGGTTAGGTTAGGTTAGGTTAGGTTAGGTTAGGTTAGGTTAGGTTAGGTTAGGTTAGGTTAGGTTAGGTTAGGTTAGGTTAGGTTAGGTTAGGTTAGGTTAGGTTAGGTTAGGTTAGGTTAGGTTAGGTTAGGTTAGGTTAGGTTAGGTTAGGTTAGGTTAGGTTAGGTTAGGTTAGGTTAGGTTAGGTTAGGTTAGGTTAGGTTAGGTTAGGTTAGGTTAGGTTAGGTTAGGTTAGGTTAGGTTAGGTTAGGTTAGGTTAGGTTAGGTTAGGTTAGGTTAGGTTAGGTTAGGTTAGGTTAGGTTAGGTTAGGTTAGGTTAGGTTAGGTTAGGTTAGGTTAGGTTAGGTTAGGTTAGGTTAGGTTAGGTTAGGTTAGGTTAGGTTAGGTTAGGTTAGGTTAGGTTAGGTTAGGTTAGGTTAGGTTAGGTTAGGTTAGGTTAGGTTAGGTTAGGTTAGGTTAGGTTAGGTTAGGTTAGGTTAGGTTAGGTTAGGTTAGGTTAGGTTAGGTTAGGTTAGGTTAGGTTAGGTTAGGTTAGGTTAGGTTAGGTTAGGTTAGGTTAGGTTAGGTTAGGTTAGGTTAGGTTAGGTTAGGTTAGGTTAGGTTAGGTTAGGTTAGGTTAGGTTAGGTTAGGTTAGGTTAGGTTAGGTTAGGTTAGGTTAGGTTAGGTTAGGTTAGGTTAGGTTAGGTTAGGTTAGGTTAGGTTA